>CM037855.1:164673619-164708619 GCA_021234595.1 Delia radicum | reverse complement strand
GAAACCATCTTTTTATTCGCGATTTCTTTTTTTTTTGTTGTAAATACAAATTATGCAACGAGTGTGTTAGTTGGAACATTCGTAGTATCTTTAATACATATCGGATCATTTTCATTTAAAATGCATCCTATACTTTTATACTGCGGCTTAAAATTATGCTCCAGCGTCAAAAATAAATGCATTTTTTATTAAATTAATGTTTTAAATGTATTTTTGTGAAAATTTGACCGCCCTCGAAATGCATATTTACAAAATATGTAATTCTTTCCAAAAAGTTAAACTTTAATTCTTTCCAAAAAGCTACACTTCTACTTTTTCCCCGGGGTTTAGCTACTTTACATAAAAAAACACCATTTTGGTATTTTTTTTTTTATTTTTCAGATTTATACACCCAGAAAAAATATATTTTGGAATTCTGTTAAAACTATTAAAATTATAATAGAAATAAATTGTTACAATTTACACGCAGAGAAAAGAGCATCATATTATAATAGTTTAAGAGCATCATGATATAATTACAATGCCTGACAATCATAATGTGATCGTAGCAAACATAAATGACGATGAATCGTTCTCTGTAATCGTAATATGATCAGCCAGAATCATATATATGATAATTAGGAGCATAATATGACAACTCCGTGTCCGCAATCATGTTCAATCATATATTTTCTCTGCGTGCATCAAATTTATTTAAAAATCGTCGATAATCAGAAATGTTAGCTACAAATACGGGTATCACAATGAAATATGCACTTAAATTAGGGCTTCAGTTGAACTAACCGAATTGTGGATTGCATTGTTTATAGAAGCAACTAATGATTGGCATTGGTAAACGAATTTTAGACAATGTTTGTTTTCCTAACAAAATATTTAAATTTAAATTTAATTTAAGCACTTATCATTATAAGTTTTTTGTGGTGTAATGGGTATAACTGCATCTAATTACTTTCCGAGTTCAAATCAAATTGGAAAAGGCAAACGCAAAAAGTTTTTTTTTTTTTTAATTAAAATAAAATACTAAAATGTTTTTAAACAGCAATAATTTAATTGTGGTACAATAAGTAGAACAGGGACTATTGATCGGAAGGTCACTGCTCAATACTTGAAAAACCAAAAAAGTTTTTTAATTTCAATAAAAATTTAGTGGACCGTCATAATATTTATGTAATAGATAAACACCGCGACCCAAGACAACGAAAGTGTTGTTTTATAGTAAAAAATCGCATACGTGCTTTTTTTCAAATCTAGAGTGGTCAAATTTCAGAAAAGTGCATTTATAAAACAAATTGCATAAAAAATGCATTTATTTTTGAAAATTATTCCGCAAAAAAAGTAGGCGAGTAAACCACTACACATTTTTTGAATATTTATCATTTTTCAATAACAATAAATCGCGCATACAGATGTGGATTTTTAAAAACTAAGTACGCCATTCTTGAACTGGTCCATAGAGTTTGCGAATAACAAAATTTAATTGAAATCGGAAGATCCAAATTCCAAAATCGCACTTTTTTGGCCTTCGGTGGAATGGCCCATATATTTAAACTTAAAACCTCAACGCTTTGTGGTGCGTGAACTTTTTTTACGATCGGGAAAAAAGCTAAGTAGTGACGCATTTTTTTATCAGTTCTTTATGCCCCACCCGAATGCGGCTTGGGAGAATTGATGAAAAAGTTATATCCTTTCTATTAAAAAATTGTTTGAATCAATAAATATTTTAATTGATTTTGCACATATCACGGCAATGATAATATCAATTAAAACTTTTATTGAAAATTAAAAAGGAAAAAAATTTATAAATATCTCCTATGAAAAAAATATGATACTCACAAAAAAAGTGTGTGAACAATACGTTGGTATGAGTGTTTTTGTTAATGCTGTGTCTGTTTGTGGATTTGTGTGTGAGTTTGTGTATGTATGAAAATATAATTTGAGAATTACGTCTGAAATAAAATATGTTTTTATATATTTAAAAGTCAATTAAAGTATTAATTGATTCAATTAAATATTTATTTAGAATAGATATTTTAGGTTGATAATTTTTTTTTTTTGTGTAAGACAATTATTTTTTTTTTATTAATTAATAATCATATAATTAAAAATTATATACTATTTCCCTAACCGAGCACTAGCTACTATGGCTTTCGGCACGTTGTAGCGAAAACAGATCAGTGCCTCTGGTGGGAATCGAACCCACGACCCCCGCACTGATAAGCCAGCACGCTACCAACTAGCCTACGGGGGCGCACGATATTTTATAATTGCTTTTTGGCAGTTATGTACACGTATTCTATAGAATTGATGACTTGCTTAAATGAAAAGTTCGGGAAAAACATTTTAATACTTTAAATAATGTAAAAATTCCCGCAATATTATAAAAATTTTGCTTTTTCGCATTATTCTTAAAACTATGTTATATTATGTATATGATTCCGATACACAAATTGACTTAAGTATAACTCTTACAACTCATTTTTATGTTTAAACTTGAGACTAATAATAATAATAATAACAGGTTTGTTGTTAAAACTTTTGTTAAACAAAAATCGATTTATTTAAAAAAAAAAACAAATTCACAAATCTTTTGAACAAGTTTCCATTAAAACTGTCTGCAAAATTTTCTTAACTTAATCAAAAAATCAATTTTATGGTAAATATTAGAAGCCAAAAGTCATAAATCACGGTGCGCCAGAGTCAATTTAAATAAAATTTACGTGTTACTCCTGAAATTGAAAACGGATTCTGTTTCTAGATGGTCTACTAACAATTTTCCAACGAAAAATTTAAGTAAAAGTCCAAAGTTAAGCAATGAATTCACCTTTTTTGGTAGCTTTCGAAAAAATAATAAAAAGTTTGAAATTCAATTGTTTTATAGCTTTTGTATCTTTTCTTAAATTTGACATTCAAAATTTTACTGAGAAAATTTTGTTGAACGAAAAATAATGAAATTTTTCCGCAAATCTATTACACTTTCCTTCATAAGAAACGAAAATTTATGAAGAGCTACATAGTTTTTATGAGACAAGTATTTTAATGAAACCTCTTCATTGAGTGAAAGAAAATTTTTATAAATAAAAGCTTTTTCTTCGTAAAATTTTTGGAAAACAAGCCTTAACTTAATAAAAAGTTTCAATAGACGAATTTCAGTGCAACTTCATTGATTTAAAAATTCTTCATAACGCATTAAAATGCAAAAAAAAACACATAAATTATATTTTTGTTGGTCAAACTGTTATGTCTAAGAGAACTCTCTGCATGATATTAATGAATTTTTGCATAGAAGCAGCTGGAACTCGACCTAATCGAAGTTTCATATTTAAATATTTCATTTTATGAAAAATATATTTTTAATTAATATTTTCAATGACTGAATAAAAAAATTTAATTTTTTCAAAATTTAGGAACCTTAAGGCCTCATTAGTTGTTACTTTCTGTTGCCGTTCTGTGTCGTTCTGTTCTGTAGGTAATATTTTGTAATTACTTTTTCTGTGAGAGGAATCAGCTGTTTTAAAAAGTAAAGAAACTCAAACCAAAAACATTCAAATCAGGGATGATAAATGCGATTACAAAATAGTACCAACCTGCATATAAAATAGTACTTTTTCGGCATCACAAGTATAAAAAAAAAATTTAAATATAAATTAACAAACAAATCTTTGTACCCTCCAAAATGAACAATTACAAATGAAATAACAAAAATATATTAAAAAAAATTTGTTAAGAGGTGAAAACAAAATTTTGAGGTGAAAAAACTTTTTTGGATGTAAAAAAATAAATTGTGTCGTGAAAAACATTTTTGAGGTAACAAAACTATTTTGAGGTGAAAAAAGTTTTTGTGGAGAAAAAGAATTTGCGGTGAATTTTAAGTATTATACACCTCTTAGCGTCTGGTGGAAAAATATGACGTTATATTTTATACACCAGACACAACAATGAATTCTAATAACATACAGTCCATTATACACCAATTTGCTCATTTTCAATACCAAACTTTTCTTAAAAATGTACATAAAGCTATGTAAAAATTAGCAGAGCGTACTAAGAAATTAGCCGATATTGATTTAAAAATTTTTAAAATTTTGAGAATTTTTCTTAAATTCAGCAAATTTTTAAAATTTTTTGAATGTGCTTTTAAAATCTTGCTGTATTGAATTACATTTCTCACAGTTTTTTGCGAATTCAATCCTTGTGGTTGGTAGCAAACAAATTCAATTTCACATTTTTATAAGATTTTTATTATTTACTTTTTTGAAAATCAAAATTAGGTAATAATAATTAAAACCCTTAGTGATTGAATTCAATAATTGGTTTAATCGATTAATAAAACTCTAATATAATCATCTGTAATCAGTCGCACTCAGTGAAATCATGTGATTGAATTCACAGCGTTTGGTTCCGAATTAATTCATTGTTCATATGGGACTGCAAATCGAATTAATAATTATTGAATTTTAAAGGGACCAAGAAATTCATACATAGAAAAATTTGTAAATCGTACTAAATGAGTCATAGAAGTATCATGGTACATCTAAGGTTCAAATAGTACCATAAAAAGTACTATAGTACCAACTTTATCATCCCTGATTCAAATATTGAGAAAAATATTTCACAACAAACCAATACATACGCACTTTAGGCTGTCACTTAACGTTGAATTCTATTTTCAATCGATTTGTCCGCAACAGAACAGACGGAAAAGTGAAAACTAACCACACATACAGACTTTCAATTGAACAGAAATAAAACAGCTGATTCGTAACAGAACAGAACGTACAAACTAATTCTGCCCTTAACAGATTTGACAAAAAAAATTTTAACGATTCATATACGTCAGCTATGACACGCCCCTTTGGAGGCAACAAGGCTTAAGAGATACATTTCTTAAGTTTAAATTTTCTCAAAAATAACTTATCTGTTCGGGACAACTAATAAGTCATTGGAAAGCTTACAAAATCTGTTTTCGTATTATATATATACATTTTATTTTCAAGGGATGCACTGTGGAATATATCGCAAAGTTTTTGGAACTAATTCGGTCATTTCTTACTTACTAGTCCGATTGCAATGAACAGGCATAAGTGACGTAATATCGATCTTAAGTTCTAATTTTGAACTTGCAGACCCACCGGGGCGGCAATATGACCATCCAAAATAGGAAACTTTTTGCATATAAAATTTTGAGTGCTCGATATTCGTTTCTAATTCGAACAGCGGGAAAAATCGGGACCAATTTCTTCTTTCAAATATTTTTTATTTAACTAAATAAATTCGTGATCAAATAAAAAAAATAATGCAATATCTTGTTGTACTTAAAAACTACGTTCGTTTAAAGTTGATATTAAAAAAAAAATAAGTTTTCCCATTTTTCCCCCAAAAAGCAAAAACAGTCTTTTACCTCCAGATAAATATTTTCTTTCTGAATATATAAAGTGTGCATACTATTCAGAAAGGTCATTTCAAAATCAAATTTAACTCGCTGTAAAAAATTGTGTTGTAGAGCGGAAGCGGTTGTAGACACTCCAACTTATACCTAATTTATTGGGAAAGTCTCTTCCAATCCCCGCTTTAAACGGCAGCAAAAAATGTAAAAAATCCCACATTTGGAAATTTTTTTTATTTCTTTGGAATTGTGGGATTGCTTACAGCAAATCATAAATTCAGACAAAAATTTCAGATTATTGACTTTAGGTCCTAAACATCGTTGGATTATTTAAATTAATAAATATTTTACTGAATAGGGAAAATTTATATTTTAACAAAAAACTTCTCGCTCACCTCACGTAGCTGTATCGTTCCTTAGTTTTTTTTTTTTTTTATCAAAATCGGCGAGGTGTCCTTAAACTAAAGACGGGCCAAATTTAGAAAATTTTGTACAGTTATATTAGTTTTTTGTTTTTATATACATCGAGATTATTTTTATGTTATTTTCAATTTATAACGAGCTTTCAACCTCCGTATATTTACAAAAATAAAACAAATCAAAATTTTGATTGGCCGCAAAAAAAAATGCGCCACCTAAATTTTTTTCGATTTCGTTTTAAATTAGTTTGTAGTAGATCATCTGAAACAGAATCCGCTTTCTGGTGTAACACGCAAATTTTATTTAATCAACTCCGACGCACCGTGAAATATCAATATTTACTTAAAACTACTTGTGTTCGTACAACAAATAAGATGAAGGATAAAAATATAAAATTTACCTTTGGTGAAAAATAACTCATGCATAAACTGACATACATATATGATATTAGTAGGGTTGTTTGATTGAAAATTATTCGATTAATCGAGTAATTACAAAACGTGTTTTGATCGACAAGATGTGTTTTTTTAGCGATACCTATATATTGTAGCCTTACAGTCTCAGAGCCAAACTCAAAGAATTATTTTTTGTTTTTATAATTTTGTTTAACGTTTTTGTTTTTAGATATAAAAATGTTAAAAGTTTCAAGTTTATACGAAAATGTTTATTATTTTTGAATTAGGCATAACTTAAAGCAACATACAAAATAAAAACTTATTCAAAATATTAACGCATTATGAAGCGACAGCCTATTAAAGATTTAACTTTAGTACTATATTTCTCTGATTGAGAGAGCGGTAAAGCGCCAAAAGCAACACAAAATTTATTTTTAGTTATAGGCCCAAGTCTAAACGAAGTTTCGTCTTCGGCGGTTCAAGTTAGGTCGTCAAAGGGTTAAGATCTATATACTAAAACTATCGTCGATATCTATTAAACTTTTTAAAGTTTTTTAAAATTGTTTACATCATGAGATAACTACGCTAAATGGTGTTAGCTTAGTCTAAACGTGATAGTATTTGTGAACTGGTATTGTTGTAGTATTCAAATTGATGCAAGAATTCATTTAATTTTGAGATGATAGAATTAAAATCTACACTCTTAAAAAAGCATGTAAATTTACTGCTAAAAAGTGGGTAAAATTGTCTGTAAAATTGCATAAAATGAGTAAATATACACACAAAATGCTTAAATAACTAATTTACACATTTATGTCTGCAAAAATAAACACAAATGATAGTAATCTGCAACATGTTTTTAGTTTATGAACATTTCTACCTACATACAGTAATAAAAATACACACAAATGGTAGTAATCTGCGTGTTGGTAAACATGTTTTTAAATTTACAAACATTTTTACCTATAAACAGTACACTCAAAAAAATTTAGGAAAGTCAGCAAAAACTTTTGCTGAGTCAGCAAAATTTTAGTCAGGAGAGCGCTTGCAAAAAAAATTGTTAATGTCAGCAAAATCTTTTGCTGATAATCAGAAAAAGCCGTAGAAAATTCTAGAAACAAAACGAAAAAAATAACAAAATATGACATATACAACACTTTATTTGCATTATGATAAAGGAAACATAAAAAACTACCTTAGGTTGTGTGTCCTTGTCTTTTGCTTTATTCTGTCTACCTGTACGTATATTAGTTTGCAATTTGAACACAATACATCAATAGTACCCATAATCAATTAGTTTACAAATACACATTTAATCTTATTAATTATAAATATTTAATATTGTCTTTTATTTAATTAATAGACAATTACATTCACAAGCCGGTGACAACACAAAATTTAAGTTGTTTTTAATCCGTAATTTTGTTTTATGTATGAAAAACAGATACAAACATCTTCCATGGCTGATTTTTTTAATCTGTTTTACAGGAGTTGTACTTTTAAGTATCATTTTTCTCGTGCTACTACATCTTGACATGCCGCGACATCTACTTCGTTCTGCTTATATCTTTAAATCTGGTTGTCGCCCACACTATCAATGTGCTTATCAGCACAATTTTTTAGCAAAGTAAATTAGTAAAACATTAGTTCAAAAACAGTTAAGTGCTGAATAAATATAACTAAAATTTTAGCTGATAACGTAATTTTAGCAAAAAATTTGCTAAAAAATAGTATACCTGATTTACAAGACGTTTTACTAACTTTTAAAAGAATATCTAATACTAAGCATGCGTTACGCCAACATTTGTGTGCCTTTAATTCTTTCCACATCTCAAAATATAAATTTTAGTGTAATATTTTGTTTAAAATTTGCAAATATAAATTAATTATACACACAGGGAAAATATTAGTTGGAATTTAATCTTGCCTACTTAAAATCAACACTAATCATTAAAATATGATTAGGGAAACATTATGTATATAGTAAGGGTCAATACAATAAACATGAAATGATACCATTCGATAGTGTTGTTAACTTTTTAATTAGTTAATTCAAATAATTTAAATAAAATTAAGTTACTGTAGTAAGACGCTATTGATGCAACTGATTTTAAATCATATTTTATAAACATGAACTGATTTATTTTGTTGTGCCCACAGAAACTCAAGTCCAAAATATATACAGTTGAACCTCGATTATACGGGCCTCTATTAACCGGGTACATCTATTAACCGGCATGCTGGTGGTTTGATTTATACCTCTATTAACCGTGTTTACCTCTGTTATCTGTGCTATTATTTTTTTTTCCTCTATTAAACGTGCTTCACCTCTGCTATCCGTGCAACACACATATTTATTTGCTTGTTGTTTCTTTTCATCTACATACAAAGAGTTAAAATTCGGGAAAAGTAAATAACTTCTATTAATCGTGTTTTCGATTACCCGTGCTGAATCCGTTCCCGTGCAACCCGGATAATCGAGGTTCAACTGTATAACCAAATAAAAGGTTAGTTTTAACAATTGTTGGTTGAAAAAACAATAAATTTGCTATCAAAATTCGGTTGCATACAATTTTTTAAAAGTTTGTCAACCAGGCTACATAGTAGCTACTGAAAAACTATCATTTTATTTTCCTTGTACATAATGTCAAAATAAAAATTATACATTTTTATTTATTGAAAAAATTTAAGAAATACTATTTTCGTATTAAATTTTAAAATTTAAATGTTTATTGCCAGTTTAGCCCACCAAAAAGAAAATACGCGAGTATTATTTGATAAAGATAGTTTGTATAATATATTTAACATGTATTCACTTAAAATATTCATGAAACAAAAACTTTTGCAGAAAAGGATATTACCAAATTATATCTCGTATGACGAAGCCGATGTTAGTTTTTTAAGAAAAATACGTTCAAAAATCCGGTGAATCATACAACATGTATGTATAACTCTGGCATACCAACTTTGATTGTTGTTTCCAGGAAAACAGTGGTTGTTTGAAGTTATATATTACAATCTTTTTACAAATGATATAGATTTTCTAGAGGAAAATTGATGGAAAATTTTTAGAGTAAAATATTTATTTTTGAAGAAAGATTTTATTCGTTTAATTTTTGAGTGAAGTTAAAGTTTGTGAACCATTAAATTCTTAATGTACAGATTTTTCGATCTTAGATTTTTGTATGACAAATATCCAATTTTAATTAAATTTTGAAAGATTTCCTTGAAGTACGTTCTGTGTAAATTCTTTACAGGAAAAAAATTATATAAGTTTTTAGGTACTCTACATATAATTGACTTCTGAATTCATGTATACTATACCCTGTTTAATTTAAGCGGGCACGTATTTTTCATTTTTATTTGCGTGCTAGTTTGGACATTACGACTATTTTCCAAACCCATTTTTATTTCTTCTTGAGATAACCCTGTGCTAAAACACTGGCATTATAGGCATTCTACGCATTATTGTTATGCAGTTTTTGCTTCGACATTCTCTTCGACATGCTTCCAACAAAAACAGTACCAAAATAGCTTATTTTCATCCCCCTATTAAATTCCTTAATCCCATAGATAACAGAAATGTGACACGTTATTCTTAGATTTCTTCTTTCTATTTCATATAAATACAAATTTTATCCATATCGAAAAAGATGAGCTTGAAATACTTTCCTTGTAAGTATTTTCGATAGAATGTCAAATATTTTATAAAATCTCAAAATGTTTTTAAATTTAATAAGAGTTATAATTTGTAGTTTTAATATAAATGTACTATTAATTTGTAAATATTTTATTAAAAAAAAATGTATTATAATACATATTCATTACAATTACTATAAATAAATGTCAAAGAAAAAAAATATGTATTGGATACGGTGTACTTTTAAATATTTTTGATTCGGGCAACTAAATAAATTTGATCTTACGTATAAACAATTTTTTTAATTCGGTTAGTTATTTAAATATATCGATTTTTATAACCGAATATTAATTATTCCAATCGTAACTACAACAAAGAATTAAATTAGTTCACATAACTATCAAAATTCGGTTGGCAAAAAACTCGGTTGTGACTACAAAACTGTTTTCTGTGTGTATAAAAATTGTTTTTATAAATTGCAGACAGTAAATTTTTTGGTTTTTGCATATGAAATATGTACGTGAATATGTGAATACACTGCGTACCATAACTATAATTACAACATTTTTTTAAGACTTCTAACTGTTTTTAAGCGTGTGATAACTGATCTCATATTGTGTAATATTTAAGAGATTAATTAATTGATTTAAAAGAAAAATTGTGTTCCCGGTTAAAAATCAACATATCAACATAATCCATTTATAAACATGTATGAAAACATTTATGTATTCACATGAAGACATTGGAGTTCATTTCAATTTTAATTCTAATTATAATTCTAACAAAAAATTAATCGCTTAATCGTTCGATCCAAAATTATTTGATTGTTTATTCGAATAAAATAAAAACAAGAATAAATGTGAACCCTAGATATAACATACATATATGTTAATCCTTTTGCTTACACAAAATATATTTACCGAAAATTTATCCCTAAGTAAATAACGCAAATACATATACATAATCATTCATACAACACATGCCCACCACACACACACACTGTAACTAGTACGCCTAGTTTATAACATGTCATGTTATCAATTTTTCAGTCATGTTTGTGGAAGACAACAACAACAGCAAAAACAACAACAACAACGAAGAAAATATCAAAACATAACATGTTTGAGAAGGTTTGCACATAAAAAAATATACACATTTAAAAGATGCCAACATTATGGGCTGTCATTCATTGTTACATTTAAGTATGTGTTCAAGAAAAAAGCAAAAAAAAAAAAAAAAAAAAACAGCAGAAAAAAGGAAATTTGATATGTTGTCTGGGCATAAAAAATTATAATGACAAGACGAATTTTAAATGCCTTAAATTATTTGTAAATTTTCACATTATTTTTATAAAAAAAATTAAATATAAGAGATTTCATTGCATTTACAAGGAGAGTCCGTTCATGGGTTCCCTCCGATTGCGATGAAATTTGGATATGTAATAAAGAATCTAAAACAAAGAGACCTATGTTTTTTTTAGCTGCTCAATCTCACATTTAGGGGTTAAAAAAAGTATGGTCAAAAATTGCCCCATTTTCTGATTTTTTGCGATTTTTCATATTTTTTCAAAGGAAACTATATAAAAATTTGGTATTTGAAATCCACATCACCAGTATAAAATAGCGTGCATGCTCAACTTTTTGTGGTATTTGAAAAAAAACACAGATTTTTGGGTATGGTCGGCTCAGGTCCTAACTCACATATACATATCGCACTTGATCAACAAGAGGGTATTAACTCAAAATTTTTAAAAAGATCAGTTTTTTGAAGAAAATCAACTAACAACATCAATATCTATCTATTGTAAAAATTTCAACGTATTCCGATTACTCTTTTCATCTCGAAAACCACTTTTGATACCATTTTCATGATAATGTAGTGATTACCTTATTTCAACATAAAGGTATTTTTTCGAGTTAATACAAAAGTTCAAATAGAAATGAATCGTATATAAAAAAGGTATTATTTTGATTTGAGCCTTTATTTATGTTAAAAATAATCAAACTATTTTATTTATATTTGGTTGTATTTTGAGTTGATACTGTTTTGTTGATAAAATTTGTTTTATTCTATAAATTTAATTCGAAATGTGACTCTTTCTATGAAAAAATTGTTCAAATTTTTTTGAGTTGTGACCCTTTTCATGAAACAAATTCGTTAGTTATAACCATTTACATGAGATCGTGTTTTTAATAAATCTACTTTAACATAAATTTTTGTTGATAACGAAATCAATTGCTCATTGCAATAATAATAAAAATAGTAATATATAAAAAAATCATTGTATTTTATATTGTTCAAACCAACAATAGTTAATAAAAATTCAATATGACGTGTCCAAACCTACAACATTATTCTGCGTCTTTGCGTTTAGAGGATATTCATAGTGATAATAATAGTTATACCTCTGCAGATCCAATCAGCAGTGACTCGAATGACGATTTAAATCCGTCGTTAGTAAGTCAAAGCAGTTCTGCGGACATAGAAATGCAGGAAGTGTTTAACGGAAGAAAAAAACGTACTAATTATAAAGTACAAAACAAGAAACAAAAACGGCAACAAACATTTGTTCATATACTTCGCTATCTAATCCTACCGATAAATAAAAGAAAAGCGTCTGCGAACTGCTTGTGGAGAAAACTGAAAACTGGTGAAATTTTAATTTATTTTTTCGAATTAATACCTTTTTGTTGAAAAAAAAAAATTTGAAAATATTATTAAAATTTCAGCTAAAGCGTCATAATTCAAAATAATACCAAATAAAATCGATAAAATTTCAAAAAAAATGGTATTAACTCAAAAAATTGATTTTTTTTTGCAATGAGTGATAAAATTTAAAACAAAAACAATGTATATATATTTTCAAATGGCATTTGCTTATTATGACATGTTTGAATTTTTAAATTCTGTGTGTGTGTGTGTGGTTTTTTTGACTCTATTGAAAATTTTAAAATTTTGAGTTAATACCCTCTTGTTGATCAAGTGCGATATATAATTCTTTATTGAGTTTTATTAGACTCGTACTTTTAATATTTTCGACATTCGTGCTCGTTTGGAATTTAGACAAAGTTTCCCGAAGAACTATATTTTGAAACACACTCTAATTAATTTCTGTTGAATTTTACCCAACTTATAGTAGAAAACTGTTGGGTAAATTTACTCTATGTATGTAAATTGGTACACACAAAATGTTTACAAAAATGTTTGGCAACATGGTTCATAACATATAATGTGTGTAAATGTACTCCTAATGTGCGTAATCAATTTGTTTAGTATTTGCGTATATATTTACATACATATTTTCATATGCAAACAAAGGAAATTCTCGGTCTCTGCAATTTATAACAAAAAAAAACTATTTTTAATTTATTTATATTTATAAATATAACAAAATATTACATTTAAATCTTATGTTTACAGTGGAAAGAAGGACATTCGTGCCTGTCTTTGCAGATATAACGCGTGCTTCAGCCGCTCCAGATTTATTTTTTTTTAACCAAAATTTTGCTCCATTGAACGTTTACTTGTCTTTTAGCTTATTTTTTTTTTTTGTGCATTTTCCAAATATAACTATGAAAAAATTTTAGAATATGCTGGTTGTTTTAAATTTCCAAAATAATCTATTTTTTTATTCCTTTTCTTTTGTTATTTTTTATTTTGACAATTACTACTGTTTGTAGGTAAAAATGTTTATATAATTAAAAACATGTTTCCCAACATGCAGATTACTATCATTTGTTTATATTTTTACTTCTTTTTGTAGGAAAATATGTTTATAAATTTAAAACATGTTTCTCAACATTCAAATTATTATCATTTGTGTTTATTTTTGCAGACATAAATGTGTACATTAGTTATTTAAGCATTTTGAGTGTATATTTACTCATTTTATTTAATTTTACACAAAATTGTACTCACTTTATAGCAGTAAATTTAGAGTGCAGGGTTGCAACTATATGGCCAGAATATAGGCAATATGGGTCAAACTTCATAGTTGTAATTCAAAATCCCACACTTGAAAATTTTATTCTAAGGCGTATGAGCATTATTAATTATTACCATCAAATAATAACACTCATACGCTTAGTGGTACCAAATATGTTAATACTAAACACTTGCACAGTTGTTAACAGTTGTTATATTTCTTCTGTTTGGGTAGATATTGTTGAGTATTTTGTTGTTTCTGTTACTACCCTGCTGAAAATGGGCCAGTCAATTGTATAGTCACGTGACTAGAACTTTGTGTGTGCGAAACTGTCCTAGTTCGGGTTCTGTACTTTTAACATGGGATTGACACAGGATGATTTAAAAAGTCGCTAAAATTTAAAAAAAAATCGTCACAGACAAAAGTTTGAAAAAAAATCCAAATTTAAACAAAAAAATTGTCACAAATTAAATAAAAATTGCGAAAATAGAAAAAAATTACAAAAAAGGAAAAAAATCGCCAAAAGATAAAAAAATTGCCAAAATAAATAAAAATCGCCAAAAAAAAAAACTAAAACAAATCGCTAAAAATTAAAAAAATTCTCCAATATTGAAAAAAAACGCTTAAATTGAGAAAGTCGCCAAAATTTTTCGGTACAGTTTAATCGAAAAAATAATCGCTGTAAATACAGGGTGGTTAAACTTAGACTGACTGATTGAATTGCGTATAACTTTTCTGTTTTTTACAGTTTTTAAATTTATTTCTTTTTTAGCTGGTAATAAACAATTTAATAAAATTTTATGTCATCATACTCTATGCAGAAACGTGTTAAATTTTTTAATTTTATTATATTTCCAGACGATCAAGTGTTACAACAGGCGCTACGAAATAACCCCCAATGAAATAACACCCAAACGACAAAATGAAATAACCCCCAATGAAATAAATCCCAAAAAAATTAAATAAGTCCCAACAAAAAAAATGAAATAATACCCAAAAGAAATGAAATATTCCCCAAAGGTGAAAATGAAATAACACCCAAAATTTGAGGGTTGTTTCGTAATGAAATAACTCCCAATGGAAGAAATTAAATAACCCCCAATGAAATATGTCCCAAATTTTTTTTATTTTTTGTTTTCATATTTTTGATTATTTTGTTACACTGTTCAGTTTTTCTGCGTGGCGGCCTGCGGCCGATCTTAGGGGTTTTCTCCTCCATAGGACGCTGCAGGTGGCTTCGCTGAATACAGTTTTCCTACGCGCGTCTCATTATCTTCCCTAGTGTGACGCGCGCAGGGAAACTTTATTCAGCGAAGCCACCTGCCGCGTCCCATGGAGGAGAAAACCCCTTAGAGCTCCCGCAGGCCGCCACGCAGAAAAACTAACAAATATTAAAAAAATTTCACTTTTAGCAAAATGAAATATTCCCCAAAAAATATGATATAACCCCCAAAATAATTGCATATGAAATAATCTCCAAAGAATTTAAATTTTGGGCTTTATTTCATTGGGGGTTGCTTCATAATGAAATAATCTCCAAACCGTAAGATTAAATAATCCCCAAAAAAAATGAAAAAAACCCCCAAACAATTTTACACAATTTTTTTGGGGGTTATTTCATTTTTGGCCGTTGGGGGTTATTTCATTGGGGGTTATTTCGTAGCGCCGTTACAACACAAAGAAAATACCGTCAACATTTTAATACTGCAACAGCTCTCAGTTTAAACATGATAAGAAGCTTATTTACCCATTTTGAGAACCAGGTTTCATAAGAAGAACTGTTGCTTGACCTGTTCGCACTGGAGAAGCTGTGTATGCTGTACGAGAAAGTGTCATCTGAGTCTACTCGTCGACGTGCTACTCAATTGGGAATTTCTAGAACATCGCTGCGGAGAGATTGGTGGAGATTCCGATCTGTTAGATTATATTTTTGTGGTATGGCTAGTCTGAGGATCATTGGAATGAATGTATTCTAAATTTTTATCTGTATTTTTTTATTAACCACTTACCCATTAAAAAAAAAAATTTTTTTTTTCTTAATAAACATATAATTACGAATTATATACTATTACCCTAACCGAGCACTAGCTACTAAGGCTTTCGGCGCGTTGTTGCGAAAACAGACCAGTGCCTCTGGTGGGAATCGAACCCACGACTCCCGCACTGATAATCTAGCAATTGTTTAAAGAAAGTAATCTACTAACAAAAATTAATACTTTTTGTTACAAATGTAAATTTTAGACATACAACTCCAAAGAAACATAGTAGCCTTTATTTTAAATAAAAGCGATTAAATTTGAAGGAGATCTTAAAAAGTTAACATATTTTAAGGATAATATACAAAGTCGAAGCCAAATATTGATACGCAGAAGATATTGAACACAATTGAGTCAGCGCCAATCTGTCAGTCATGTTCAAGAATAACAGTGTAAAAAATAATGAAAAAAAGTGTAGCATAATCCCAAAAAATATAAATACACTAGACTTAAATAACGTAATTTTTTCTTTAGGATACAATAAATGTTTTGATAAGTAAATATATATTCATAATAAAATAAAAAATAAAAAAAATATTATTACTATAAAAAACAAAAATTTCGAAAAAATAACTAAAATTTCGCATACCTCCGCGTGCAGTTTCGAGTACCCCCTAGTGGTACGCGTACCATAGGTTGGTAACTGCTGATAAAGGCAATAATAAACCAAAAATAAAATGCGGCTTAACAAGTTTTTACGATAAGCCCTTCATATAATTTTTTTAGCACTTTTTTGCCACGAATATATTTTTCACAATTTTTTTTACAGCTTTAAATTATAAATTTATTTATCAAACTGAAAAAAAACCCTTCCACACGCAGAAAAAACTGGTGTGTTTTTATAAATACCTTTCCTTCAAAAATGTCCTTAGTATTGAACTGATAGCAATATAAATGCAAAAATGCTTGGATAATATCCCTATGGGGAATGAGGAGTCAATTGACCTAAAAGTGACTAATTAAAGAAGGACTTATCACAGGACTGGTATAATTTAATACTGAAGTGGGTTAAGCAGTGTCAATTGCCCTAAAATTACCAATCCTGTGACTGGTAAATTGAGGACATACCACTTAACCAGAATGCTTATTAACAAGAAAAAGCGAGTTGGCCAGAATTTTACCCATTGGAAACTGTTTAGTTTTCGTTTTACACGACATGACCCTTTTGCGGCAGTCTTGTGGTATGCCCATCTTTGGTTAGTCCTGTGGCATGCCACTATGTGGTTTAAAGCAGGACAAATGACCCCCTCCTAAGCCAATGTTAAAGTTGCCAGTTGTTTACATAGGGTAGGGTTTAGCAGAGGACCGGTCTCTGGCACGAAGGTACCGATCCTGTGGCACACGCAGAACCAGTCCCATTCCCGATAGGGATGCTAAACTGCATTTTTGATAAATTACATAAGCTTTTTTTTGGTAATTTATTCAAGTTTATGCTATGTTAAATTTACATTGATGAAATTGGGAAAATAAAATAAGCTACAAGTGTATTTTCCTAATGAAAAAGAAAAACTACAAAAACATTTAGAACAGAATTCTCTTAATTTTAAAAAATAGTTTTTTTAACAATAACTTTAGATATTTTGGCGTATTCAAATATATTAATAAATATACGAGGGCGGATCAAAAAGTCCGTGACTTTTCGAACTTCCCTCGTTATATGAAATGCAACACTGCTCCCATCAAGTACCACCTGTTAATGGAATACTGTCAAATTTTGAGCAAGTTCCGTCATTTACTTTGCGTTTAACATCTGTTCAAAGCATACAACCTCGTGGATTTTTTTAAAAATGGTAAAAAGTGAATTTCGAGTGCTCATTAAACATTATTTTTTGAGAAAAAGAAACCGTCAATCAAACCAAGGAAAAGCTTGATAAACACTATGGGGACTCTGCATCATCGATTTCAATGGTAAAAAAAGCGGTTTACTGACTTTCGTTGTGGTCGCACAAGTACAAATGACGCTGAACGTTCTGGACGGTCAATTGAGGTCAATACTTCCAAAAATGTCGAAAAAAGCCCATGATATGGTGTTGACCGATCGAAAGGTAAAAGTGCGTGAGATTGTTGATGCCATAGGCATTGATATGGCAGTGTATTTTCAATTTTAAATGATCAGTTGGGTTTAAGAAAGCTGTCTGCAAGATGGGTGCCGCGTTTGCCCTCAATTGACCATAAACGTAATCGTGGCCAATAGGTGATGGCAATAGTTTTTTAGGATGCACGCAGGGAAAAACAATAAACGGCGAATATTATACTTATTGGAGCGATTTAACGAGGATTTAAGAAAAAAAAACGACCCCATATGGCCAAGAAATGCCTATTTTTTTGGAAGGGGTATAAAAATTTTAGAAACTTTGGACTAAGTGTATTGAGCTAAAAGGAGATTATGTTGAAAAATAAATTTTTTTGCAAAAAAAAAATGTGTTCAATTAAAAAAGTAACGGACTTATTGATCAGCCCTCGTAAAATATTTTCACTTTAGCACAGTGTTATTAATGAAAATGAAATTTTAATTTAATGTCATTGAACAATAAATCTGACATTAAAATTATTATCATTTATTCATCATTCATTACCATGAAATTATCAATTTAGTAATAACACTCAATTAATTAGTCCCATGTATGCTACTTATACGGTAGGAAATGCAAAAAAATTTTAAATGAAATGTATGAAACGTTTAAATATAATTTAATTCCTGGTAATACACTACGTTAACAATATGTGTGTGTCAGTTTTGTAAGTATGTGTTTAATAAGGAGTATCATGTATACAAATATTAATGTGTGTAGGTGTTAGTGTATACTAAACGTCAGCCTCCACCTCATGTTTCTTTCTCCAAAGTCCTTATTATTAGTAGGATTTGTTGTCTTTTAGTATGATTTTTCCTGTTTTATTTTATATTTCGATGATATATTTGTTGTATTTATCCTTATTTTTTTTTTTGTGGGAAGTGACAATGGTTCCCATATTTTTTTGCGTATAAGGTGTATATCTATTTATGTATATTAAGGTGACGCAAAAAAGTTGAACTTAACAAGCTCCACAACTTTTATGCCAATTAATTAATAACTTCTTTGATTTCAAATAAAAATTTTCGATATAAATTGAAAATGTTCTGCATTTTAAATAAAAAAACTTTAAGACTATCACCATTGATCAAAAATAAATTGAAAACTTGTTCGTTATGTGCAAGCTCTACCTTTGGTAGATATACAATACACGATTTTGTTTATATTGTAAAAATAAAAAGGAGAATAAAAACAAAAAAACATGTATTGTATATCTACCAAAGGTAGAGCTTGCACATAACGAACAAGTTTTCAATTTATTTTGATCAATGGTGATAATCTTTAACTTCGAGCTCATATATTTGTTCTCATTTAGTGGGAAAACTAGGTTATATGAATGTTTGATGTTTGCATGGGATTGTCACTTCTTTCAAAACGTGTTCTGAGAATGGAAACCTATAAAATTGCCGAAATAGATCTATCAACACATTTCTGAAAGTGGTCAAGTAATAAATTTTGAAAACAACAACTCTATAGATTATTTGTTAGGACAATATCCTAATAAAGAAATATAGAGTATGGCCTCGAATTTGAATAATTTTCATTGTCATTGCACAATTAAAGGTCGAAAAAATATAATTTTTATTTTTAATAAAAACTATATCAAACTTGTAAAAAAAACTTTAATTTATTCGGAGTTTTCTTGATTTCAACTAAAATAGTAAATAAATATAACAAACTCGTTTTTTGCTTGAAAACTATAATAAATTCACAGTTTATCAAAGTGTTACCATATTTACAAGTTATATGGGAATTTTTTATTAGAAGACCTAATAACAATGTTTATAAAATTGAAAGAAACCATACGATATTTACAGTGTCCGACCGAAGACTTCGGCCAAAAAACGATATTTGGTCGTTTTATTGGTATTTCGAGACAATGTGACCAAATTTTGACATTGAAAATATATTTGTTGAGTCGTTTTAGTTCGATTTTCAGTAAACAAAAAATTAAGGAAAAAGCCGAAGTTTAGCTGTAAAGTTAAATAATAGGCCGCCAAAGGTTTTTCAATTTCGCCAAATGTTCGACGGCCGAATATTGGATTCATTCCTTAACTACGAACTTTCATTCAATTTGACACTCAAAATAGCATCTAATAAGCACAATAAACATTTTAACTTATGTCAAATTTGTCCTTAATGCTTTAAAATACCGAATACCGACAAGAAGCATTTTGTGGCCGAAGTCTTCGGTGGGACACTAGATATTTATTTTTATAATTAGTGTCCGACCGAGTATTCGGCTTCGTCTTCAGAGTTCGGCCACAAAGTGGAGTTCGGTGTTCGGCCAAATTTTGGACGAATTTGGCCGAACTAACGAACTTTTTATGATTATTTATAAAAAGCACAAATAAATAACAACTGTGGTTATATTTACTTTTCAGAATTTACAAAAAAAAACTACATAAAAAATACAACGTTGAATATGATAGAACACCAAAAAAAAAAAAAAACAAGGATATTTAAATATCAATGTATGTGTGTGTGAAAAAATTCAACAAGCCAAAAGAGTTTAAAAAAAAATTCCAGATATACACCTACAAGATTTATAAGCAAATAATCAAATTTAATGCGATATAATTTAAATAAACGTTTACTTTTATATTTTGCAAGTAATTTCGAGTGGTAAGTAATCGTAAAAAGAGAATAAAAGGTTCATCAATTTGGGATAGACAGAACCAGACTTAGAAGTAGCAGAACCAGACTTAGAAGAAACAGAACCAAATGAAAATTTTATTGAAAAAGAAATTAAAGTGTTTATTACGGAGCGTTTAAGTACCAGAAATATAAATATATTTGAGTATGGGAATTAAAGTCCGTTTACAAGGCTGTAGCAATAAAATATTTATCAGCCCCACCAACTACTGTTGCTAGCGAACAGCTTTTTAGCACTGCTGGACAGCTGTATTCTGATAGACGAATCAATTTACATGGTGTGAATGCGGAAAAATTGCTTTTCTGTCATTACAATATCAAACCTTTTAATTTTAAATATTAAAGTTTAAGTTTTTTTTATATTTCAACTTAAAAATCGATCAACTATTTTTCTTTGACTATAAAATATAGTACAAATATATAATTCTTTTTTTTTTTTACTTAAAATAGTACAACCTTTTTCCAAATATGATTTTTTAAAAAATACCCAGCAAAACTTTGGTAATGGTAGGACTTATTTCAGACCTTCCAAAGTAATGACTATCCATTCCAGTTTTTGTTATTTTGAAGGTCCGAAATAATACCTTACTAATATGAATATATGTAACTGCTTATTTGTAAGATAAAAAACAACGCCTTACTAATATTGTGTTAAATATCTGCTTATTTGGAATAGCAAAAATAATAAGTTACTTATTATCACTTATTTCAGACCTTTCGTAGTAATGACTATCCATTACATTTGTTGTTATTTTGAAGGTCTGAAATAATACCTTACTGATATGAACATACATCACTGCTTATTTTGGAAGCTAAACAATTATGTCTTACTAATATTGTGTTATATACCTGCTTATTAGGAAGGGCCAAAGAAATAAGGTACTTGTAAGGTAATAAGTAACTACTTTTTTGTAAGGTATATTTATAAAGATTCATAATATATCATAATTAATAATTTAAATGCCATTTATTGCAATTTATTAATTTATTTATATATATAAATTATGCAATATTGCCTATTAATACCTTCTTATTTAGGTACATGTTAATACGTACTTATTTTTGCACCTATAAATAACTACTTATTAACATCCTTACAAGTAATACGTCATATAATGGCTTTAAGCATTACTTTTGATGCTACAAATAAGAAATGAAATAAGTACTTATGTGTAACTGGTGATTTCACTACATATTTTGTAACGTCTTATTTTTGTCCCTATATGTAAGCACAAGGCAAGGCCTTGCCTCCTATGACACCCCCATGTTAAAATCAGGTGTTCTTGGCCTCAACTATAAGTACTTCTGATTCTTGTTTTCTTCTTCCATTTCCCATTCTATGGTAATAGCAAGTTTTCCTGGGTATACCTATAAATTTTTATTTTTGTTTATGTTTAATAACTTTTTGGTTTAAATTTATTGATCTAAAAAAACAATTTATATTTTTTTATTAAAACAAAAAAGTTTGGCTTCGGCCGAACATTGATATTATGGCCGAAGTTCGGCTTCGGCCGAAAAAAATTAGTTCGGTCGGACACTATTTATAATAATATATAGACTATTCTATTATATTAAGTTAGATATATTCTTATAGTATAAAGTATAATTTAATAAAATTGGATGAGGACAAAATTCGGACAAAACTGTATCAAATCACTTCTCATCAAGGACACCGTTTTCATGTAATTAGAAAAATACCACAAAAAACCATTTTTTGGAATCTTAAAAAACACGAATAACTTAAAATCCAAAATTTTTTTAACTTTGATTGCAGATTCCCAGTAAAAAAATGTTCGTGTTTTTAGAAGCATGGTAGAACAAATGCGCTGATGTAAGTGCTGATGTAAGTGCTTACATAATACTGAGAAGTAACAAAAGAAACGAATAATTTTCGTATAAAAATAAACAAACAAAAATTTTGAGTTTACTGTTTTCCCTAGCAAGGATGCAGGTTGTAAGCAGCTTACCTTAATCCCTTACAAGGATGCAGGTTGTAATGCAGAAAGTTTCATATCGTGTATTATAAGCGATCTGTGCCAATTATCCCGAATGATTTCCGATTGTGTTTGCTGTTTTCGAGTATGTAATAAAAAATAATTAGTCATTTAACTGTTTCTGAAGAGCGGCAAAAAAAATAAAAGAGGAGCGGCAGAAAAAATAAAAAATAATTATATTATATTATGTCAAAAATTTTAACAACAAAAAACTAATATCTGTAGAATTTTATGTAAAATAAATTATGTATGCTATATTCATATTATTACTTTTAATCGTAATAATGTAGACATGAAATACTGCCAGCCATGAAATCACAGCTTTTTATAAGCGCTAAAATCAGCGCTTATTTTGCCCAAAAGTAATGCTTCCAAGTGGGAATTCGCCATATAAAAATCATAGCATATGTAAGCAGGTTTGTAAGCGATTCTTTTTGGCATACTCCCTAACATACTTGCTTGCATATAAGCAGCGTTTTTGTAACTGGGTTGCTTCATTTGACTTTAGCTTAGAATTGAGAAATTTGTTCATATAAGACATAAACAAGTTTAATTCTTACACACAGAGAAAAATGTAGCTGTTTTTTATTTATTTTTATTTATGGATTTCAAGCCCTTGGGCCTAATTAATTCAGATTAATAAGTATGGCAGTTACAAAAAAATTAATTTGACTTAAAACTATAAAATGCATTTTGTATATTCATTTGCTGATCTTAGTATAAATAAAATCATAATAAAAAATACAAACTATTTTCGTTTAATAATATATATACGAAAAAAAATTACAAAAGTATAAACACCCCCCTTGCACAAATACTGAAAATAAAGCTACAATATAATCTCGAAAGTGGCAGTTAATGTAGCAGCTTTCTACAAATTTTTAATAAAAACTTTTTAAAATTAGAAATGGATAGAGTGAATTTGCGTTGCTCATAAGGTATTACTGAGTTCCATATTCTAGTTACTCTTACAACAAATGATTTATTCATAATAAGAGATGAAAAATCGTGGAAAATTAATTGAATGTGTTCTCGCAGAGTTACCGAAATTGAATCTTTCAAAAAGATATGGAGAATTTCCATTTTTAATGATTTTATAAAATTGAACCATTATTCTTAATCAATAAAATTTTTAAAATCACAGCCACGAAAGTCAATAACATAGGGAGTCATTGGTCCATTCCCGATATCGAAGCCCAAAAACATAACGTACTACCCTATTAAAACAGTTTCATTTTCGAAATATTGTCTTCTGACATATCCGAATATATTCTAAGCCATACAAAAATATAGGAAGACAAAGTGCCAACTGAAGTTCTGTTTACTACGAAACAAATTCGGTTTTTACGAATTTCAGTCGGTTGGCACAACTGAACATTGGTTTTCACAAATGTTAGCATTGTAGAACGAACTTTTCAAACAACTTGATCATTTTAACAAAAATATGTATTTTTACGAATATTTAAAAAAAAAAAAAAAACAGTCACCGACTAGCATTCAAGCGTACGGTTGTTTTCTTTTGCAATTCTCTTACTCATACACATAATATAACGAATCGTAAATATCTTTACATCTAACTCACACGTGTGTATTTTTTCTTTTCCCCTTTGGAATTTTTTAAAACAAGCATAAAAAAAAAAACAGAAAAAAAAGCAAATAAATTTAAACTTAACCATGGCTCCGGGCCCCCCCGGATAAAATTTCAACCAATAGATACCATCTATTGGGAGATCTTATTGATAACCCAAAAAAAAAGCAAAGACCAAATGATTATCCCGATTTACCTCCACAAAAAAATAACCACATCAACAACCCAAAATATGTACTGATCTCTTCAGATGATCCCAAAATATCATTTTCAAGCCTTAGCCCATTTGCTGTTAAAAAAGGTATCGAAAGTATAAGCACCGAGATCAATTCAATTACCTCATTACGTGATGGTAACCTACTCATACTCACCAAAAACCAACGTGTAGCTGATAAATTTCTGAAAAACTCGTGCATTATCAAATTTATGTAAAATTAATGCAAACTTCATGACTCATTGAACTCTGTAAAAGGAGTTATATACGCACCTTGTCTAAAAGACGTCAAAGAAACAGAAATAGTAGAAGAAATGAAAATACAAGAGTAACTGAAGTTTACAAATTTACTAAACTTAACGAAGATATGAAAACTAGATCAGCAACTGGAAAAATGGTACTAACTTTCGATCTTTATCGTCTTCCTTCCATTGTGGATGTAGCGTGGTATAAGTGTAAAGTTGAACACTACATTCCTAATCCAATGATGTGCAAAAACTGTCAACGCCTGGGACATACGAACAAACGCTGTAAAGGGGAAGCCACGTGCCCTCAATGCAGCCTGCCCCCACACGATAAAGAAAAATGTACTCGCACACTGTGTACCAACTGCTCCGGCGAACACTCCTCGACAGATAAAAATTGCCCACGCTATGTTCAAATGAAGGAAATTTTGAAAATTAAGACAAAAGAATACTGCAGCATAGGTGAAGCTCGTCGCAAATACAAAGAAACAAATCCATATACTTTTAACTACCACTAAACACACATATGCTTCCATAGACAACGAATCTCCCACAAAACGCAAAGAAAATATAAATATTCAACCAGCAACACCAAATACCGCATTAAACATTCAACCATCAACTTCAAAACAGCAACAACAAAACAATAACTCAAAAGAACAAACAACCTTTAACGCAACACAAACAACAACAAAAAATTTAGAAACTACTCCAAAACAAGTCAAATCCAACACTACTACAACAGAAATAACAAAAAATCAAACTATAATTATAAATCAGTAACATCAAAAGCAAATAACTCAACAGAAAACACCACTTCAAAAACAAACACAAATTATTTAATGTCTCCATTATCTAGCATAACACAAAATTTAATAAAGAACAACAAGTATTACACTCCATTAGATCCTCATGAAGAGGATACAATGGATTCAACATCACCTTAGTCACTTCAACTTACACCACAACGTTCAAAATTTTCCTCAAATTTTCTTTCAATAACAAATATACAATAACTACAATGGACTTTGTTATTTTGCAATGGAATATCAAAGGCTTTAAAAACAATTACTGCGATCTTCAATTATTAATGAGGGAAATTGATCCGTGCTTCATCTCACTACAGGAAACTCACTGTCCACACAACTCTACACTAATTCCTCCAAAAAACTACTGCGGATACTTCTTTAACTCAACACTAAATACTACCGCTAAACAAGGTGTTGGTGTACTTGTGAAATCAAATATACCACACAAACAAACTTCACGTAAATTCAGACTACCAGATCATAGCTATTGAAATTAACCTTAATATAAAATTTACTATATTATCATTTTACATCCCTCCTAGCACAGACATTTCAGTTCGTGAATTATCTGATATAATCACTTCATTTACTACCCCGCTGCTTGTTATTAGTGATTTCAACTGCTGGAACACAATATGGGGATCTACATCTAACAATGGTCGTGGACTTCTAGTCGAGAAAATAATAAATGACGCGGATTTATGCATTCTCAATGATGGAGCCCAACACATTTCTCCACCCACAGTTCATTACTCACTTAGATCTCTCCTTCTGACTCCTTACCACTACTCCCTTTAACAAAATGGTCCGTACTTGATGATCTGCATAACAGCGATCATTTTCCAGTTAAGATATCCATTAAACTGTCAGACCAAAATATTTCACCCGGGAAGACAAATAAATTTTTAGTTTAACTAGCTGACTTGCCAAATTATTCCCTTAAAGCAGAACAAGAAATTTACAGTCGAAAATTATCGGATTCCAGTAACAAAAATGCTGCTTTAATAACAAAATCTATACGCACTGCAGCCAACTTACACATTCCACAAACAAAAAACAGGCCGCATAATATAAAGAGAATTACGGTCCCATGGTGGAACCATTCTCTATCCAGCTTACGTATAGAGAAAATGAACCTGTGGCAGGAATTCAAATCTAACCCCACACAGGAAAACCTTATCGCCTACAAGAAAACAAACGCCAGATTCCGCAAGGAACTAAAAATAGCAAAAAATGTCAGCTTTGAAAATTTTACAAAAACAATTAATAGGAATACACCAATTTCAGATATATGGAACAGAATAAAACAGATAACACAAAAGAGTAATTCTTCAACCATTAAAGCAATCAACACTCAGAATGAAACTCTTATTGATCCAAAAAAAATAGCTAACTTTTTTGGTAGTGAATGGGCTGAATATTCTTCAGACCAAAACTTCCCTCAATCATTCATCTCATCCAAAAATATCATGAATTCAACGCCATTTAGCTTCACGACTGATAAAATTGCTTATTCAATGGAAGAACCAATCACAGCACTTGAGCTTAACTGCTGTTTAAATAAAGTGAAGGGCACAACCCCTGGGCTTGACCGCATATCTTATCAGATGATTAAACCCCTCTCCCACAACACAAAACTTAAGCTACTAGAGCTGTATAATATAGTATTTCAAAGCGGAGAGATACCTCATTCATGGAAACTCGCCGTAGTAGTGCCAATTCCCAAAAACAAAAAACGCATCATCAGTCGGATCATTTCGTCCCATATCACTGCTACCTTGCCTTTCAAAAATTATTGAACGAATTATCGCCACAAGACTATCATGGTTTATGGAAAGGAAAAAACTCATAGCTAAAGAACAAGTTGCCTTTTAAAGCGAATAGGGGCTGCGACGATGCACTCCTGCACTTAGACAGCTATATATCCAAATCTCTATCTGCTAGAAATCACGTCACAGTGCTGTCCATCGACTTTGAAAAAGCGTTTGACCGAATAGGCTCCCATGTGATTTTAAACATCCTTAAATCTGGTCCGTAGGTCCAAAAATCTACAAATTTGTCAAGTCTTTCCTATCAAATAGGCGTTTTAAGGTTGAGAATAAATGGACATCTTTCACAATCATTTCCTCTAAAAAACGGGATCCCACAGGGATCACCGCTATCAGTAGTTTTATTTCAAATCGCTTTTAATGAAATTAGTAAAATTCTGTATAACAACCCCTCTCTCGGACACTGTTTATACGCAGATGACTTATACATTCTATGCAAGAGAAATAACAATAATGAGACTACAAGAATTTTTGAACAAATCCTTAATGAAATAAGTAAGTGGACCGAATACTCCGGCGCCAAAATCTCATTACAAAAAACAAAAAAACTCCATATTTGTAGAAAACACAAATGTGACTCAGATAGTCATGTAATACAAACAAACGGCTCTACAATACAAAACGTAAAAAAGTTAAAGTTCTCGGTTGTAATTTTTTCACACAGATATAACTGGAAAGATCATTGCATTGAACTTTAAAAACTCATTATTAGCAAGAGCCAATATAATACGTTATTTATCGTGGAAAAGCTATGTGCACATAAACACGCTCACATACCTCACAAAAACTCTTGTACTAAGCAAATTAGATTACGGGATGTTCCTTTACGGAAACAGCTGTAAATCAACAATAAACATCATCAAATCGGCTTATCACAAAGCTGCGAGAGCATCAGTCTACGCATACAGAACAACCCCAATAAACAACATTCTCAATGAAGGTGGACTTCCCACCATAGAAAACAGAATTTATGAAATTAATGGTAGGATCCTACCAAAGCTACTCACCAGTACTAACTCAATAATAGACAACCGATATCTCGGCATGTATGAAGAAAAAAGAAAAAGGCGCATTCAATCTGCAATAGAAAAATCATTAGAGCTTGCTTTGGAAATGAATATCCCGCTAACAACCTATAAAAATACCATTAACAAACCACCGTGGAATTTCAACAAAATATCCGTAGATCTCTCTCTATCAAAGCTCAAAAAGAACGAAACATCTAAAAACCAATTTTTAAGCATTTTTTCCGAAAAGAAAATATTTCTAATAAACAGTGGCTGGTGCTTTATATACACTGACGGGACTAAATCCCAATACAACCTTCCAGCCTACGCTGCGGTAGACGACCTGGGCAGGCCCCTTATTCTCAGCACTCTAAACCAACAATCATCGATCTTTACAGCTGAATCATGCGCCATTTATCGAGCTGTTCGATTGGCAATGAGAGATAAAAAGAAAACTATCATCTTTACTGACAGCCTCTCCGTCCTAAAAGCGATATCAAATCCTTTTAACAACAAATGGAACACAGTTATAAAAATCAGAGATGCCCTCATTGGCAACGAGGACAAATCCGAATACACTGGATCCCCAGTCATATAGGCATAGCAGGCAATGAAAAAGCCGATATTGCAGCAAAACACGCTGCCTACGCCCCAGTTTTACTAGATGCAACTTTTGAAAAAATAGACATTCGTCGTCATATAACAAACTACATTAGAATTAAAGTCAAAAACAATCAGGTACACCATCACCACTATTACAACATTAATCCAAACTACAAACCTCCTATTTATCCAACATCAATTGATAAAAACAAAATAAGAACCTTTTCTAGACTTCGCCTTGGACATACAATATTTTCTCACGAATACAGGATTAAAAAAACTACTACACCAACCTGCCCCAATTGTAATAACAACCTCTCCATCAAACACGTTCTCAGCGAGTGTCCAACATTAAGTAGTCTAAGAAGTACACACTTTAGTAATGAACCAGCTTTCAACCTCCTACAATATCCCTCCATATCAAACATTAACAATATCTATATCTACATAAAACAAACTAAACTAAGAATTTAAACTTAAAACCCAATGTAAATATAGCTTTGTAAATAGCACAAATATCTTTTTCGTGCTGATAGCCTTGGCAGCTAGTGCTCCTTAAACTTTTAGTCTTAGAATTTATTCATAAGATTAAACCAATAAATAAATAAATAAATAAATAAAAAAAAAAAAACCGCAAATAACAATAAAGCTATTAAATTCTTTTTAATTTTTATTTTATATAAATTTTATGCACTAGATTGCAAAATTTTGTTAACCCAAATAAAACAAAATTATATATAACGATATATTCTTTAATATAAAAATATATGATCATATAAAATAGCATATATATTAATATTTATTTGTTGTATAATAAAATTTTCAAAATGTTTTACCAAAAAACTTCATGTATAAGCACATCCAGTCAGGTATCAAAAATACTATTCTGAATTTGACTAAATTTTTTTAAAATTAAATATAACCCAATACATATTATATAAAGTGTCCGCCATCTAACGTTTTTTTTTTTCAACTAGTGCTTATTTCGTGAATGGTAACACTTAGCTCATGTCTGATTTGACAGATAATTAGTTTTATCCTTTCGCTGAACGAATATGGTTGTGTATACGCTTGAACAATGCTGGGAAATATTGCGAAATTACTTTGAAAATCATGGTAATGTTGCAGAATGTGTGCCGATACACCCAAAACGAGTCACTGTTTGGTGCGGATTTTGGTCCAGAGGCATAATTGGGCCATTTTTCTTCGAAAATGAGCAAGGAGTGGCCGTTAAAGTCAATGGCGATCGTAATCGGGCCATGTTGAACGAATTTTTGTTCACAAAAATTGAAGAGGAGGAAATACAGCTGCACACAATCGATAATGTGCTTTAAATTGGACCGATCGTGTAGGCTACTGCATGGCCAGCCGAGGCAGCCATTTGAATGAAATTATTTTCCATTATTAACCGGAAGGATTGTACTTTCAAATAAAAAAGAAATTTGAGAAAACATTCAGTAGTTTTTTTTTTATAGCATTTTCAAAAAAAAAAGTTATATGGTTTATAATTTATAAAAAAAAGTTATAAGTTTATAATACATATATCAAAAACATCTTCTGTCTTTCTATATAATCCAATACTGAAAAAATATTCTAATTCAGTTTCTTTGTAACTATATATAATTCAATTTTACAATTTTTCGAAATCGATTTCCATTACAATAACAAACCCTCCTTTTTTAGAACAGATTACCTATGAACCTGTTCTAGAGCATGAACCGTTTCTAGAACAGGTACCTGCTAGTCAAATTGTAAGGTTTCACTGTTTCAGAACCAGTTCTATAATTGGTTCTAGAGCCGGTTCTTTAGCAACTTGTTCTAGAACCTATTGCAAATAGAACAAACTCCATATGAAAAGAATCGGTTGTAAAACAGAAATTATAATACAGTATAAGTTGTTCTGCAACCTGTTATTTGGATTTTACTGGGCCATTTTAATATTGACAAACATTTTTTTTTAATTAAATGAAAATAAACAATTTCGTTTAAAACGAAAATTTGATGTCCTAGAAAAATATAAATAAAATTTAAGTTATTTATAAATTTCAATCATAAATTTTGTGTTTCGAAACCATTTTTATGGAGGTCAAAAATATGTTACTTAATATATTTTATTTTAAATATATTTGGATTATTATGTATCTAATTGTATCTAATAATATCTTATTCTATCAAATATAATATAAGTAGATGTAATTATTTCGGGACAAAACTCGGATAGAATGGGATAGTTTTTTATTAAATTTTATCTATTTAAATATAATTAGATCCAAAGTGATACAATTTAATAGAATCATTTTTCGGATTAAATTATATACGCTTACATTTGCGCAAAATATCTCATCATTTATAATTTTATAAAAAAAACGTAACACATAGAGTTTTTAGACATTAAGAAATAGGGGCAACATTTTGGAGATCACGAAATCCGACAGTAATTTTTTTGGACAATTCTAATGTATGTGTTTGTTATATATATGCCAATATATTTAAGGTTATATTGTAGGTTTTTTTATTTGTTTAGAGTGTGTTTGTTTTCTGATAAATTTTCTTTCGTTTTTCTTTCTTCATTTTTTTTTGCTGTTGTTTGACGAATGTTATAGCAAATGTCAGCGTATTTTCATTGAAAATTGCCAAAAGATTTATGATGTGTTTAACATAAAAAAAAGCTTTTTTCTTTTATTTTATCCTTAGAGTTATTATATTGTATGAAGAAATTTGTAAAGTGAAAGTTTTATGGTTTGAGGTTTTGTTTTTTTCTTAAAATACGTGAGGAGAATATAAATTATTGCCTGTATTTTGTATGTTATTTTTTTCATGTTGTAAAGTTTTTTGTAAAAAATGTGTGTGTGTGGTAATATCAATATGTAACAATTTGTTAAAATATTTGTTAACAATTTAAGTGTGCCAAGGCACAATTTAAGCACCAAACAAATTTCTGTGACTGTTAAAAACGATAAAATAAAAACAATTTTGAACTTTATTACACAATGGGACAATGGGACAATAAAGAAAACTTGAGATAATCAGTATCCTCAACAGTGTTTTTTTTTATAATACTCATAGAAATAAAACTTAAAAAATATGAAAAATGGCTATCAAATTAAATTAATTAAAAATGACATTGGCTGGAAAAACTACTTAAACAAATAGATTTTAAAGATCTTAATATATTAAAAATATAATATTTTACTTATATTTGAGTTGAATTTTAATTAATTAAAAAAAAAACAATTTACTTTTGGAAAAGTTGAGGTTAAGAAGAAGAATAAACGTTTTTCCCTAAAAATTATAAACACTATTTAATTTAAATCAGACTAGACTAGTTTCTGCCTTTTTTATGGACAGGTGTCATCAGTGATTTTCCATTTAAATTGTATTATTATTTGTGTCTTATAATTGTCAGATTGTCTCTATATGATAGATTTTTCAACAACCTGCGGCTGTAAGAATCAAACCTGCGCTTCTTCTTACATTACAAACATAACAATACCAAGTCATGATCGTTTAGCGATCACATCCAAGTATGGCCTCGAATATAATGCAGCTAAATTGCAGTTTTCTTTCCTATCAGCTTTTCTGTTATTGTATATTATACTCAGAAGTGACCAACACTAACAAACACAAATATTCTATTTTTAGAATTTTGTTTATTTTTCTAATCTCCTCCGTCTCTATTTCACAACGTTACCAGATTGACGTATAGTTTTTACGTTCAGTGTTGACAACTTTTGCGTTTTAAGTTGAGACATCGCCACAGGGCAAATTTTATAATGTATTTTTAGTACAGTGTTATTTTAACGTCATATAGACAGTCGCTTGTAGAGCATAACGTTTTGCTTAATATTTGTTGACAAAAAAATAGCAAACAAAACTGCTATATCCAGGCGCTGATCCAGGGGGAGGGATACGGGTGATATATCCCCCCAAACCGGTTGAAAAAATTATAAATTATAATACGACACAAAATAACTATAAGATAACACGGTTTGTAATTTGAAATCATGTTTAAATTAAAAATGCTTGCGCATTTAAATTTTTTATGGTTGCCTAAACCAGGACATTTTCTTAAATATTTTCAAATATCGTAATTTAATTAGAAAAATGTTGTTTAAAGAAGTTATCAGATTTTTTAAATATTTATGATCGATAGTAAAATATGTACTATAATCCGAAAATGGAAAATTTTACATAAATGTTGTAATTCTTCTTTTGAAATGGTGTAGAAAAATTTAAAAAGTCTTAAATATCTTCTACCCCCTTCTACATTAGTCCTCTGAAGATTTTCGGTGACGCGAAATGAAATATGTAAGAACCAGTAGATAAAGTCTGCTTAAAATTGGGAGATGATGAAGGAAAATTTTTTAATTAATAAATAAACATTGCCATGTTTTTTGTTTAACAAAAAACAAATGATCTTGAACTTGAATATTTCTGCTCACATCAAAATTTTTGATAAAAGATCGAAAAATAAACTTCTGTATTTAATTTTTTTAAATTTAAAAGCAAACATTAGTCTTTAATATTTTTTAATAATTTTGGCAGAAAAATTTGAAAATGCTGTTTACTACAATCAAAGTACCACAAGATTTTCGGAACATCATCAAAAGTGTCAAAATTCCCTCTCAAATGTATAATAACCAAAGCAACCGGCAATACGCTCTAAAAAAAAATCAATTTTTAACTCATAAAAATGCACTAGAAACGGAAAATTTTGTGGGCGCTGTGGTGTAATGGTTAGCGCGTTAAACTGTTACACAGATGGTCCCGGGTTCGATTCCCGGTGACGGCAACATCAATTTAGAAAAACAATATGTATGAGTTTTCTATCCCTCATATGTATCGCAGAGCCCGCCTTCGGTGTTCCCATAGCACTTAACACCACCGAAGTAAAATAATGAATCAGGGCTATGAACCAAAAAGCTTCAATAACTTCGCCAACTCTCCATCAGGTGGCGAGCAACAACTGTTCTAAGACTTATCATCTCGCGCAATTACAGTGTTGCCATGGTTGAAGCCCTTCATCTTTCCCCACCTTTCATCTCTCCACTACCCACTTTCTAAAGATAGCAACACATTAATAAATAGGAAGAATTTCCTGAGTGGTGCTTCTCTTTAAAAAAAAAAAAAAAATCGGTACAGTCTTAAAACAAGAAATTTAAATTTGCAAAAAATGGCTTAAACTTCCAAAATCAGTGTTGAAAACCAAAATAAAAAATATTTTTTATTAAAACATAAAAATGTTTGATAACTAAAAACTAACTTAAAAAAATCGCTAAAATATGCTATAAAAATATGCTTTTTTCTAAAAGTACTAAAATATGCACAAAAATAAATTTTTTTTTTTATCGAAAACAAGATTTTTGTATTGAAAATATTATTTTTTATCGAAATAATCAAAAACAAGAGAATAATATGCAAAAACAAGCTATAAAAAATTAATGCCAGAATTCGCCAATTGTTCAAAGAAAGATAAATATCTTATCAACATATTTCTGGTTGCGCTGAAACAGAGGATATTTTGTGTAACAAAAATTCGTTAAAACTTCTAAGAATTTTAGATTTATAGAAGTTTAAATGGTTCGTTGGGAAACAGAAATAAACGTGGGCGTTGTGGGAGTTATGGTGTAATTGTTAACGTGTTGGACTGTTACACAGATGTTACACGGGTTCGATTCCCGGTGACGACAACATCAATTTAGAAAAATAATATGTATAAGTTTTCTATCACTTATATGTCTCGCAGCGCCCACCTTCGGTGTTCCCATAGCACTTAACCCCACCGAAGTAAAATAATGAATTAGGGATATGAAACAAAAAGCTTCAATAAGTTCGCCAACTCTAAATCAGGTGGTGAGCATCAACTGTTTTAAGTCTTATCATCTCGAGCAATTACAGTGTTTGCCATATTTGAAGCCCTTCATCCTTTACTACCTTTCATCTCTCGATTATCCCCTTTCCAAAGAAATCAACACATTTATTAATAGGAAGAATTTCCTGAGTGTTGATTCTCTTTAAAAAAAAAAAAAAAAATGTCAATATTTTTTAAATGCATAAAACCTTAACAAACATTTACACGAGCCCTCGAAAATTAAAAATCAAAAAAATTGTAAAATATCCAAAAACGCCAAATTACTTTTCTCTGGTTTTAAAAGAACTAATTTTCCGATTTTTTTTTTTATTTT